>JAUTXW010002732.1:0-48997 GCA_030620095.1 Kuschelorhynchus macadamiae | reverse complement strand
GGTCTGACATTTTCTACTCATCTAATTTTACAAAATTTGTAGGAGAATTTGTCACAATTTGTAGATAATATGCTCCTAAAAAGTTTATATCATCTGCTGATGATGCAACTTGAATTGGCGAAACGTTCGTCCAGAGACGTAACAAGTTGTGTTGTAGTGTGGTTGGAACTCTTGTATTTTATTATTATATCAATTTCTTTTCGTTTTGTATCGAATTTTAAATTTTTATGTTATTGCCTTTGTATTTTATTTTATTTGTAACGTGACGTACTCGTTGACATATTATACCATTTGGAACTTTGTTGTTTCAAATGGTATATTGATTAATAAATTTACAAATAAATAATTAATATATGCTTGCGACATTATAAAGTTTTCTTTAGTGATTTTTTTATATTTTTATGTTTGTTAAATGACTCTTAAGATCACTAAGAAAAACTATTATAAAATCGTAAGTTCGACTCGGCTAGCTGATGTTTTAGAGCAACTTAATAAGATTATAATTTTAATGTAAAATACTCCGGCTAATTGAACTTAACAAACGTTGGAAAAGAGTTTTTTTATAATTTGACTATGGGCGCCAGAGCTATTGGAGCTCGAAGAAGAAAGATATACAGATATAAAATAAAGGAAGAAAGCAACTTAAAATAATTAGATTTAGATATTTAATAATAAAATAAAGATAAAATATATACTAATGTGACCTAAATTAAATAAATGAAAAACAAAATCACGTAACTACCAATTTATTTTTCTTTGGACTGTGTTTTTTTTTTTTGAATATTGTTTTCAATTTTTACAATATAATTACCTGACATACGTCAGTTTATAAATTTCCACATATATAGGTTTATAACAATTTAGAAGTGGAAGTGAAATTAAATTTCTCTTACAATTGAAATGATTATATTTTATATCTTGGAAAAGATTTGGTTATTTATTTTTTCTCAATATATGCATAAAAATCAATTAATTATTAAATTAAGGTTAGAAAGTATATTTTCTCATAAAATTAAGTTAAAATATTCAAACGATTCAATTTAACAAAGATAATAAATTACGATTTAAGTCAGCAAGGATAAGAAAATCATATAGATCTGAAGAAATTAAATGGGTTAAACAAATTTAGTTGGTAATTAAATTTTTTTAATATTTTTTAAGCAGCTGATCGTTTATCAGTATGATTGAATTTTATTTATGTGAAGTTCTTTGTGAACAAACAAACAATGAAACTCAATTATGTGTTTGGTTGTTGATTATCAATTAGTTAAGCTGCTGATCTTTTATCAGTTTGATTTAATTTAATTAGTAGATAATATGAAGTTCTTTTCGAACAAACAAACAATGAAACTCAATTATGTGTTCGGTTGTTGAATATTAATTAGTAAAGCAGCTGATCTTAAATCAGTTTGATTTAATTTAATTAGTTGATATTATGAAGTTCTTTTTGAACAAGCAAACAATGAAACTCAAATTTTATGATCGGCTGATATTTGACCTTATGCAAAATTTCTAAAATGACAACATGACTCTAGATAATTCTAGACACTTTTAAGCAAATTTCTTAAGTAGAAAAAATTTAATCATAAATAGTCGAATTATTATAAATTCAAATTAAGATAGAATAAGAGAAATTTTAATTCAAAAAGTCCAATTTGATATTAGAGGAAAATTACAATAGAAAAGAAAATCAAAATTTCAGTTCCATAATCTCAATAAATTTACCATGAAATAAAATGCCACAATTTTAAATTTAAATTAGTGAAATATCAATGGTATTACTCACTAGTATGTTACCTTGATTTAATATACACTCACATAATTTATAAGAAAGAAAAATTTTATACCTAATTAGGATAAATGTAAATGTCCCAAAATCTTTATGAAATTAATATTTTAGTACAGATAATAATTTTTACAAGTAAATATACCAATGCCACATAGACAATATTTATACACAGTGTAAGTATTAATTTATACCTACATTAAATTTGATATATTTAAATCAAGAAGATATGTTTAAATTTTAGGTAAATCGAGACGAAAATTTTTTATATATTTTTTTTAACAATAATTTATAATTTATACCATTTATATTTTTTTTTCGAAGATAATTATTAATTAATAAAAAGAAGGAATTGAAGACTGAAGAGAGGTTTCGGTATGTAGTTTTCAAATAAGCATTAAGTAATTCCTAATGAATTAATGCATGGCCACTACATCAATCCAAAGAAGCGAAAATAAGAAAATTATAAATCACTTATCTTTTCAACATATGTCCGGGAGTATATCCTTGCTATGGCGTCATTCCTTGTAGACTACCCAAGTCCAAAACAGGAACAATGACACCCTGGAACTGGCCACACAGCACTTGTCCAGAAAAATGACCACACGGTACTAAAAAAGGACTTCTTCCTCCAGGAATTGAGAAGATTTACCACAAAACAGTTACCATTAAATTTTCCTCGCCCAGGAATCACTTTTAATTTGAATTATGCAATAAATTCTTCATTTTATTGATTATTTACTTTTAATATTCATTTTCCAATTAATAATTAAAACAATTGAAAGTGGTAGGGAAAAAATTGTAGAGAAGAGGAAAAATGTTAAAAAAAAAAACCTGAAACAAAATGGCGAAATAAGTCAACATGTTCACAATGCACAAAAATGTAATTTTTCGTGCCAGAAAACACTCAAAATTAACTTACCAGATGTTATGGCTTAAGAAAGCAGTAATCCATTACTGAATTGAGATTTTATTGGATTTAATCCAGCCTCTAGGCTGACTAAGTTAAAATATTAACTAAATTCCAACTAACTTATCTCATGTTTGCTTTCAACAATAGAAATTTTGCAAAAGAGGCTCGAAACGACTGACCCACTCGGTTTTATGGAATCGGAAACAGTAAGGGTGTTCCAGCGAGGACTGAACAGGGACCTATTTTCGACCTTCCTTGTATTTTGGAAAAATTCAAAATAGCCAATCGATGTATTTTTTCTTGTAGAATCCAAAAATGTCATCGAAAAAATATTTGAACCAGAAACAAAAGAGTTACGCTATGCATCAGGTGTTTTTTAAATGGAATGTATCGTTTTTTATACGATTTTTGGAAAGAGTGATTTTTTTTATGTCCGTTCTGATTAAAAGATTTGATTTTGCTATAGCTGTTTATTTAATGTTTTACAAACTAAAATTTTAGCTTCACCTGTTTAAAATATACGATAGGTTGCTATAGGTGATCAAGGTAAAATGACGTTTGAATGCTTTGTCAATAAAAATTGACATTATTTTAATTATTGTCGAAGTCTTCACCTAAAAAATATATATTTGACTCTGATCGAAATGAAATACTCTTTGGACGAGAGACTACAGATTGTTATGCTATTTTACAAGTGCCAAGAAAATGCAAGAGAAGCAAGAAGAAGATTTATTGCAAATTTTCATAGAAATATATCCATCAATACAATTCTAAGGATAAAAAAACCTATTTGAGGAAAATAAAACTTTACATGATAGAAAAAGAAATATACAAAGAAGAAGAAATCGAGACCAGGCCATTATAAATTATTTTCAAGTTAATCCAACCAAATCTATTTCGGATGCAGTTCGGGAAGTTCAGTACGGTGGCGGTGTAAGGCGCAGAAGAGTTACCCGAGGGACTGTTCACAGGACTCTGAAAATTCATAAATTTAGGCCTTTTCGTATCCTTCCACTTCAGCACCTAACACCGGCACAAAAAGAACTTCGCTTCCAATTTGTTTCTCAAATGGTAATTCGGCAAGAAAACGAAGACCCTGATTTATTCAAAAATATTGTGTGGACCGACGAAGCTACTTTCACAACATCGGGAGTATTCAACAGACATAATAGTCACCACTGGGCCGTTGAAAATCCAAAAAAGTTCCAGACTATTAAATTTCAAGGGAGGAATTCTATTCATGTTTGGTGTGGGATAAAAAAAAAAAAAATTTTGGGACCAATATTTTTTAACGGGACTTTAAATGGGCACAGACATTATGAGTTTTTAGAAAACGAAATTGAAAATTTTTTGGAAGACTTACCATTGGCAGTATATCAGAATATAATTTGTCAACATCATGGGGCGCCTCCTCATGCCGAGCATGATGTGGTTCAATTTTTAAATCGGCGCCATAACGAATGGATAGGGCGAAATGGAACATATGCTTGGCCGCCCAATAGCCCCGACCTCTCAGTTTTGGATACATTTCTTTGGGGCCATTTGAAGAACGCCGTATACAGACAACGAAACGAAAATATTCAAGAGATCATGGGAAAAATTGTCGATGAAATAAACCGCCTTAACCAGGAAAATCATATTGTAACAGCAAGTTTAGAAAGGCTACAAAGGGGTTATGTTGTTTCGAGAAAAACGGCGGTCACATTGAAAACTTATGTTATTAGTAGTTTTATTTTATTATTTAATAATTATTTTTTATTGAATTTCTTTTTCTATCATGTAAAGTTTTATTTTCCTCAAATAGATTTTTTATCCTTAGAATTGTATTGATGGATATATTTCTATGAAAATTTGCAATAAATCTTCTTGCTTCTCTTGCATTTTCTTGGCACTTGTAAAATAGCATAACAATCTGTAGTCTCTCGTCCAAAGAGTATTTCATTTCGATCAGAGTCAAATATATATTTTTTAGGTGAAGACTTCGACAATAATTAATATAATGTCAATTTTTATTGACAAAGCATTCAAACGTCATTTTACCTTGATCACCTATACCAACCTATCGTATATTTTAAACAGGTGAAGCTAAAATTTTAGTTTGTAAAACATTAAAATGTAATATAAACAGCTATCGCAAAATCAAATCTTTTAATCAGAACGGACATAAAAAAAATCACTTTTTCCAAAAATCGTTTAAAAAACGATACATTCCATTTAAAAAACACCTGATGCATAGCGTAACTCTTTTGTTTCTGGTTCAAATATTTTTTCGATGACATTTTTGGATTCTACAAGAAAAAATACATCGATTGGCTATTTTGAATTTTTCCAAAATACAAGGAAGGTCGAAAATAGGTCCCTGTTCAGTCCTCGCTGGAACACCCTGTACATCCATATATCTCACCAAAACATGGTGCCAATTCAGAATCTATTTTTGGCAGTTAAGATTTTTAATAATAAAAAACCCAATTAATAGTTAATATTTGATCAATCTAAAACTCAGGAAATTTTCTCAATACAACTATCTATGTGATACACCTAATAAAGAATCAATTAGGGATCATTTTATAATAATATTCATGAAATTGAAAAGCATATGTATAAATTTTATTTTAAATGTGGCCGACGAAATCTGAATCTAGAAATTTCCTTCGAACGTGTTTTACAAAGCGAGAATTTGCGATCTGTTGATTTGGGATCGATATAATAACTTCGGTGCCATGCGTGCGGTACTTAATATTCCAAGCAATTGTTAATCCAGTAAAATTGTGATTTGATGCTATTAATTAGAAAATTGTTAATATTATTTAGTTTAAACTGAATTTTGAACCAAACATTGTAACGAACGGAAAAGTTTGTTACAACATGTCATTATAAAAAATTAAATTTAAAAGGTTTGCAGAAAAAACAGAAAATAAGTATTTAAAAATGTTCATCTCAGTTCCGATATTTCCAGTTCCATGGATGCTGCTTCCTTTTCTAGTTTTTTCTTTTTATTTTCTAAATGATAAAGTTCACTTTCGAGTCTTTTTTGAAATCAATTTCTTTTTCTTTCCCTTTTCGGCGATTTTGCTTGTCAAGGGAATATTGATAAGTTTTGTAAGCATTTTTGACACATACCCTCATTTTGTGGGAAATATTAACATTTATGCACCACCTATTTGATAAATTCAACTAAAATATTTTTGTTTATGGAAAATCCCGACTCAACGGTGGTGTTTCTATGAGAAAGGATCAAAATTAACTGTTTATATCATCTGCTGATGATGCTAACTAACATAAACGCGCGTCCAGAACGTAACAAGTTGTGGTGTAGTGTGGTTAAAACTCTTGTATTTTGATCTTAATAACAAGACACAATTTTTAAAGTATGTAGTCATTTTGTCTCAAGAAATTGTAGAAAAATGTATCCAATCGAGTAGTTCGATTATGTTTTGCAAAAATTTAAAAATGTTATCTATTAGATGCTGGCTATACCGGTGACCACTTTTTTCTGCAATTTCTTTTCGTACAAATACTTTAACCATGGGCTCTTATATGTGAAACTCCTTGATCAAGCATAATGTTTGGTTTTTAAGCTTGTTACATATGTAATAAAATTATATTTAAGACAATGTTCTATTAACTTCTTTATTTGATTTATCAATAATGACATTCCGACAGAAAGATATGTTTGTCCTTTTCAGGAACATTTAGGTTAGGTTAGACAATGTTCTATTAACTTCTTTATCTGATTTATCAATAATGACATTCCGACAGAAACATAGGTTTGTCCTTTTCAGGAACATTTAGGTCTTTTAATGCTTTTTCAGTGGCAAAATCAACTTGCTTTGCTTTGCTTGTTGTGTTATTTACTTCTGTTCTAAAACTAGAACAATTTGTCAGCTTATTCGGGGTTAGGATATCTGGATGGCGAGCTCTAAGCTCCCGAATATTCCAAAGCTTTTTTATATTTCCTCTTTAAATTTTGAAATGCATCTTGGCTTCCACTAGATGCCCCTTGAGAGTACTACTGATATCACGAGATGACTCTTTCAAGCTATCCCCTTACCCCTCCCACTCCCGCCACGTAGCGGCCATTATGCTAATATTCTATGTAGAACTGTGGCAGACGAACGGGATAGAATGCAGGAACAACTAGGCCTCACACGTTCACAGCGTCTGCTCCCTTTCTAGGTTAGTTTCCACACTGAGCGGTTGAGTCTCCCGTTTCCCGAAATAAAGCAGCAAAACCGAACACGTGGCACCACTTTATGTTAACAACACAGAGGTCTGCAGACTTCAAGACTGAAAATCAACTTAATCAGTCTATTTAGTTGGTAAAAGAATATCATTATTATCTTCCATCCATATTTTAAGGAGAGATAAAATGTCCAAAGCCCTTTCACAGGCTTGGACATTTTCTACTCATCTAATTTTACAAAATTTATAGGAGAATTTGTCACAATTTGTAAGAACAATATACTCACACTAGAAAGTTTATATCATCTGCTGATGATGCTAACTTGGTTAGCGAAACGTTCGTCCAGAACGTAACAAGTTGTGTTGTAGTGTGGTTAGAACTTTCGTATTTTATTATTATATCAATTTCTTTTCGTTTTGTTTTGTATCGAATTTTAAATTTTTGTTATTGCCTTTGTATTTTATTTTATTTTAAAATATATACATGTATTTATAGACCTAATGTGACGTACTCGTTGACATATTATACCATTTGGAACTTTGTTGTTTCAAATGGTATATTGATTAATAAATAAATAAAAAATAAATAAATAAATTTACAAATAAATAATTAATATATGCTTGCGACATGTCATTATAAAAAATTAAATTTAAAAGGATTGTAGAAAAAATAGAAAATAAGTATTTTAAATTTTTCATCTCAGTTCCGATATTTCCAGTTCCATGGATGCTGCTTCCTTTTCTAGTTTTTTCTTTTTATTTTCTAAATGATAAAGTTCTCTTTCGAGAACATTTATGCACCACCTATTTGATAAATTCAACTAAAATATTTTTGTTTATGGAAAATCTCTACTCAACGGTGGTGTTTCCATGAGAAAGGATCAAAATTAAATGTTAATATCATCTGCTGATGATGCTAACTTGATTAGCAAAACGCGCGTCCAGAACGTAATAAGTTGTGGTGTAGTGTGGTTAAAACTCTTGTATTTTGATCTTAATAACAAGCCACAATTTTTAAAGTATGTAATCATTTTGTCTCAAGAAATTGTAGAAAAATTTATCCAATCGAGTAGTTTGATTACATGTTTTGAAAAAATTTAAAAATTCGTTATCTATTAGATGCTGGCTATACCGGTGACCACTTTTTTCTGCAATTTCTTTTCGTACAAATACTTTAACCATGGGCTCTTATATGTGAAACTCCTTGATCAAGCATGATGTTTGGTTTTTAAGCTTGTTACATATTTAATAAAATTATATGTAAGACAATGTTCTATTAACTTCTTTATTTGATTTATCAATAATGACATTCCGACAAAAAGATATGTTTGTCCTTTTCAGGAACATTTAGGTCTTTTAATGCTTTTTTAGTGGCAAAATCAATTTAATCAGTCTTATTAGTTGGTAAAAGAATATCTTTATTATCAAAATTTAATTTTAAAATTGTTGGAGGCCTTTATCCATAACTTTGATTTTTTTGATTAATTCGTTTAGTATTTGTAATAGATCATCATACAAAAAAGGAACCATAGGTTTATCGCTCTGGTTAAAAAAAATGGTTCTCAAATGGCGGTAATGTGTGAAAAAGTTAGTCTTGGTCTTAAAAAGGTATCTTTCTTTTAAAGCCTTTTTTGTCTAAGTAACTGAAAATTTGACGGAAGGTTAGTGGCTTTATCTTCTAAATTGTAAGGAGAGATAAAATGTCCAAAGCCCTTTCACAGACTCGAAACGTTTTCTACTCCTCTAATTTTACAAAATTTATTAAAACATGATATGATTCCACTAGAAAGTCACACTAGTTAAGCCGATTTTCTAGTCGTGCGAGTTACTGTTATTGGGAACGACGCCGGAGCGGCTGACAAGCCTTAATATAAGGAGTATGTTAAATAAATTTCTTGTGTAAAAGCCGCAAAATAATTTGAAGTAATACAAGAGATGTTAAATGAATTATAGTTATATAATATATACGTTAAATATAATTATAGTTATATAAACGCGACGAAATAATTTTAGTTGAATACAATCGAGCAATGCTGATTAATTTTATTATTTTTCCAAGTTTAGTATAAAATTCCCCGACTTTCTATTATTTTTTGTGAATAGCTGACTTTTTCAGGCCGCTAAGAACCCTGATGTAGTACCCGAAAGTTATAGAATTTATTCATAGAATTTATAAACCCAAAAATCAGGGTGGTCCATTTAAAATTCTAAATTTATTCTCACTTTCTTTTTTTACTTCCGGCATATAAGGGAAGTATTGTAATTGTGAAAAAATCATCCTCTCATAACAAGGGATGTTCCAGGTAAATGAAAATAATCAATTTCAAATGTTTATTGGATAAAAATGTATGAGGTAAAAAAAATGACTAATAAATATATATTTTTTTTCAGTTCTTCTCCAAGAAAGGAGTTCCAGAAATAATGTCTGCAGATGAACTATTCAGTGACATTGTGGGCCATCCATTCAGTGACAAAATGGCACTTCTTGCTGTTCAAGAGTCGTTCAAAATGAAACCACACTTAATTGACAAGCCTGGTGTTGAATCATCGTTTGTGTTCGATACTGCTTGGGAAAAGGCGCAAAGCGGGGAGTTAGTTAATTTAACTGGAACAATAAAAAAAGAGTCACCTGAAATTGACAAAACAAACGTTAGAGACGGCACAGCTATCAGAGAAGAGTTACCCAAAATTGATAAAATAATCAGCGATGCAGAACGAACCCCTTTGGTAGATCCTCCCCAAGGTTAAAGTTGAAGTTTACAAAAGAAAATAAAAATATAACTTTTTTCTTTTGTTAATTTTTAATTGGATTAACAGTTTTATTATGGTTTTTAAAATCGATAATTTTATGCAAACAGCTACCAGTTTGACTCAGTTAAAATAAAATTGAAGTAAAAATAAATTGTTTTTATTATCAGATTTCAATAAAAGTAATCCGTTTTAATTTGTACTTAATTTTAATATTATCAATTAAAAAACAACGAATTTGCGAACATATAACGGAACCTTTCACGGCTTTGATTAATTAAGAAATTCTTGGGATTAGACGGTGACAAATTGGAATTACTATCCGACGTTTCGCCTTCGGTTGCATAAGGCATCTTCAGGGATCTTTACGAGATCTGAATGAGTTCGGAGAGATTCAGGCGGGCTTTTATACCCGACTTGTGCGATGCAGATTGTAACCAATATCGCTATTTAAGTTTGTTGTATTTCTGAAAGTTTCAATAGATTCTTTAATCTTTCATTTATAAAATCGTGCAACCGCCTTTAGAACCTTGGCTTCTTTTACATTTATAATATAGCTCATGGTGTGCTGGTGTTCAGCTACGGCAGACATCAATATGTTTCTTTTTAATATATGATTTATGTTCCACAGACAGACTTCTCCACAGGGGCAAGGAATTTTATATACTCTTTCTGTTTGAAAAGGTACACCTTTTGGGGATTGCAAGCATTGTCCACTCATCTTATGTGTATTGAAGATTGTACATATATTGGACTGCCTAAGTAATCGTCCTATTTTGTCTGTAGTGCCATGTATGTACGGAAGAACCACACTATCTAACGGTGACTCTTTATTATTCTTAAGTGGAATTGGATTACTATAAGTGGGGTACCCACATTGATGAGCTGTGTAGAAATTTGTCACCTAGCATATTTTTATTGAGAAGACTAAAGCCACTTTTGAGTACTGAGCCTCTAAAGAGTTGTTACTCTTCTCGTTTTGAGTTTCATGGAATGTTTTTGGGGAAATGCCACCGAGTCCTACAACCTTGCATTTATATTTGACAATCTTTAGTAGAGATTCACAAAAATAAATCAAAGTTAGAAACTAACACTGACTATCACAACTATAACACTAGAAACACATATCAGCTAAGACCACAAAAAATTCGCCTTGCGGTATCAGCTAGGAACTCCATTCCCCTGTAACTTTTTACAAGTCATACTGAAAATACTTTATTATCAAAGAAATCGGGTTTCCATTGACAAAGCATACTACATATAAAAACTAAGGCCTAATAAATATAAAAAAAAACATTGAGCAAGCTTAAAAAATATAAAGTATAAACATAAAAACAAATGTATGTAAAAAAGTACAGCTAAATGAATATCTTACAATTACATATACATAAGCTTACATACGAAAACAAAGTGGTCAGCAACAAACTCTTAACTGAAACAAAGAAATCTAAATCTATTTTTTTTAAACAGGATCAAAACATTTCTCACGGAAAATACTTTTTATAGCATCTCTGAGTTCATAGAATGGCCTAGTCTTAGCTAAAAAGGTATAGTAAATAAGACATCCAATAAAATTTCCAAATTTTTATTTCTTATTTCTAATGTGGTACGAAATCTGTTATTTAATTTTTTGTAACGAGATTGAAATTAAACCGTGATAATACTAAGTGATGTGTATTTCAAGTTGTAACTTGTGTTTTGTTCTCTATAATGTATGTAATTTTATGGATTTTGTTGATAGTTGTAAAACCCATCATGTTTTTATATATTAATTGATTTTTCTATATTTCAAATTTAAAATCTTACGAGTGTAAGACAATATCAAAACGTTAATAAAGTCTATCTATCTATATTAATTTTAATTGAACGAGTAATATCTTCAGTGCAATAGCCATTCCCTCTCAGATATATATATATATATATATATATATATATATATATATATATATATATATATATATATATACATATATATATATATATATATATATATATATATATATATATATATATATATATATATATATATATATATATATATATATATATATATATATATATATATATATATACATATATATGTATATGTATATATATATATATATATATATATATATATATATATATATATATACAAAGGGGATTGTACCATTAGATTCAATTTCCATTGCGAATTTAATTTTATGATGTTGATTAATGATGATGATTGATACATGGAAAAGATATAATAGAAAGACGCATCCAATCTACCACCAGCGAAGAAGAAATCATGAAAGCCAAGCAGCTCCAAGGTTCCCCAGGTTCTATGGTCTTCCCAAGATACACAAGATCAGTGTACCACTTCGGCCGATTGTCAGTGTAATAGACTCGCCCATATACAAATTAGGTAAATATCTTGCAATTTTCTTAATTCATTTACTGGAAAATAGATTCGTTTTTAAAAAAAAACTCTGTTAACGACTTAATTTTCATTATATCAGACATTGGAACATAATAATCTTGATAATAACTTAGTAGACCCAATGGAAGCTTGTCTTACATCTACTTATTTAATTTTTCAAGGAACTTTTTATGAACAAACTTCACCTGTGGTAGCACATATCTGTTTGGAGGTCTTTGAAAGACAATGGAACTCTTGTCATCAATCCAATCCAGTCCTGAGTGGGTTTCCTCACGGATCAGTTCTTGGGCCACTACTCTTCCTGGTGTGTATTAGTGACTTAGCAGCAGGTATAAAATCCACCGTTACATTTTATGCAGATGACACAAAACTATATTCAAATCCAGACATCCAACACGGTCAACTGCAAGAAGACCCCACAAGATTGAAACTTGGTGCGATAAATGGATGATGAAGCTTAACGAATCAAAGTGTACTATCTTGAGCATCGGTTCTAACTGCGTGTAATTTCCTTACACCATTAATAATACAGTTCTAAAACATGTACAACAGCAAAACAACCTCGGGGTTATCATTACAAGTAACCTTAAGTGGGACAATCATATAAGCAAAGTTGTTAAGAAAGCAAATGCTTGTACTTACTGCATTCAGCGCGCGATTGAAGACCGTTCTGTAGAATTTGTGCTTAAGATCTATAAATCCTTTATACGCCCAAAACTGGAATATGCAGACACTGCTTGGAATCCATATTTTTTAAAAGATATTGATCTTTTGGAGCGGGTACAAAGGAGAATTACCAAAATGACCACAACTTTGTTAAATGATGGCTACGAATCGCGTTTACTAAAATTGAACTTGCCTACTTTAAAAACTAGAAGGTTGAGAGGAGACCTATAAAGGAGACATATAAAACTACATAACTACTATTCTGGTTCAACAGTGCCATTTCAACTTAGTGAAAATGTATGTTTACGTTTACGTGGACACACTTTCAAATTAGAGACAGAAAAAACAAGTACAAACCCTAGAAAATACTTTCTTCAAAGAAATCGTCCATATTTCTCTAAGAGATCTGATTATATGAATTCAAAGAAAAGAATAAACTAGTCTCGGTCTCAGTCAGATACAATTTTTTACTTTAAAATTTATTTTATGTATCTGACTGAGACTAGTTTATTATTTTCTTTGAATTCAAATACGTTCTTGTTAATCGTGTTGTTTACCAGTGGAATGCGCTTAGTGAAAAAGCTGTTATGGCTGAAACAGTGAACACATTTAAAAACAATATTAATCGCGGGTTGCCTGAAATTTTAATCAGAACTGTATACCACGGACCCACCTAAAAATAGTTTTTGATTAATTTCAATAGTTTCATCGGTGTTGCTTGCTAATAATAATAATAATAATGTGGTTAAACAAACTTATAATTAAATAAAAAGAACTGCAAATAAATATATAGAATCAATTATATTTTAACAAGAAAATGCTTGGTATAAAATAAAGCCTTACAAGAAAGAAATTAAAAACAAAGTACCAAAAAAATAAATGATAATACATACTTTATGCAACCCCGAAAAACGTTCCAATAACTTAGTGTCTAAATAAATTTTAAATCATTCTCAATAAAATTAGTGATAGTCTTATAAATTAAATTATTTTAAAATAGTAACATCATGATTCATGCCTTCATGAGTTTTCAAACTATACAATTTAAATCCTATTCTAAATTAATATAAGCATATAAATATTACTAAAACACTTTAGGGGTTGTACAAACAGGTATGTAAATATGCAGCAGCAACAAAAAATTGATAATTAAATTATGTACAATCTAAAAGTTTCACAAAGTGCTTTGTTTGGTTTAAAAACTGTCTTAGGCAAATACAGTTAGCCTTATTTGCTTTAAAGTCTAACTACCAGAAAGGGCACCAACCGATGTAGCACTGACAAAGGTTCTCGTTGCTGGTGGCTTGTTCGATTAGTAAATCAACCTGCTTTTGAATCGTTAACATCTCCTCGGAATGAAAGTCTTTTCCCGTCAACTTATCTCTAACCCTGCAAAAAATGATACATTGTAACAGAAATAATGACATTATAGTTGACAGATAGAAATTTCCTTAAATGAAAGAGAATTTATAACATTACACAAAACAGTACTGTATGATGGAAAAACATAAATCATCAGAGACAAGAGACAATATAACCCTCCAGAACTTTTTACTGCCACTGGCCATTTTTACAAAGTTAAAATCTTTATTATGGTCTGGAACATTATTTGCTTAATAGCTTGCAAAAGGTGCAAGTATTCAAAATATTCAAAGAAATCGAAATGTAAGAGATGTATCGAAAAAAATATTAACATTTTAATACTATGAATCTCAAAAACCAACCAATTGCAGAGTCCTTTTTGTGAGACTTTTTTTCTTATCTTTACGAGTTAAATCACCTCCCAAAGTGTTGAACATGAATTAATTTAGACTTACTTTAATAGATATTCTAAAACTGATGAAAGGGGGCATGCATAACACATTTTTGTTATTGCAAAGTCCTACTTTTACAGAGTGTATCTAAAAACCGAATCTAAGTTTACCAAATATGCAATTTAGAAAGCGATTAATTACACATTTCAAAAGAATTGCAAAATTACAAAAAAAAATTTGATTTTTACAACAATCCATTCAGTTTTGGTGCACATTTTTGTACATACGGAATGTGAAGACGATTATGCGTTTTTGAATAAAAAATGAAGGTAATTATTGTTAAAATTGATGGGGATACCGTTAAAGGGTTAACAATGAATAGCTTCTTAATTAAATTTTTGGTCTACTCATACTCGATTTCGCGATTTTTAGATAAACTCTGTAGAAATAGGACTTAGCAATAACAAAAATGTGCTACTTTGTGCCTGTCTCATAAACTGTATACAGGGTGCACTTTGGGAAGTGATTTAACTCACAAAGATAAGAAAAAATTCACATAAAAAGCGGTTCTGAAACGCTTGGTTCTCGAGTTATTTAAATTATAAAAGTTTTTTTTTTATGTAAAGACGTAGCCGATGCACGCATGGGACAAGTGGCCCTTCAGAAACGTACACTACAGAATGCTAAACATTCCAAATGGTACAAATTCGCAAATAACGTCAAATAAATAAATAATGAAGTCAATAACTCTAAGAAAAAATATGACAGATCAGCAAGATTTTCAATTGAAGTAAAACAACACATGAATAATAATAAAACTACACAACTACATAAACAAAAATGAACATCAATATGGGCCAAAAAACTGAAAAGTGACGATTGTAATTGTGAACTAGTCGGTCAACAAATGCACTAAACCCATAATTTGTATGGTGGTACCCTTCAACAAACAGCTGTGATTGTCTTGTTCTTCTAATAGGAATTAAAAACGGGACTGATCCCAGCAGCAGTTCACAATCAATTCTCCCACTGACCAATTTATGCAAAAAGACCAGAAGTACCTTCTTTCTTCTAAATTCAAAGGTTTGAAGGCCGCAAAGAAGAGCTCTAGTATTAGATGACAGACCTTGATATGGGAAATGCAATTTATGTAAGAGGTATTTTGAAAACCTATTTTACATCTTTTCAATTATGTCGATGTGACACTGGTATGATAGACTCCATATTGTACAACAATATTCTAGAACGCTACGAACCAATGAGTTATAGAGACACCCAATTGCTTTGGTATCAGTTACGTATTTCGTATGTCGCTTTATAAAACCCAGAAGTCTAAAACCCTTAAGTACAATGTTATCAATATGTAGATTAAAAGTTAGATTTTCATCAAAAGTAGCGCCTAGGTCCGTGAAAGAACTGTCAACTTCAAGGTTTACGTTATCTATGAAGTAGGTGGAAGGTATGGGATTAATACATTTGTGAAAACGGAGCACGTTACATTTCGAGATGTTAAGAGAGAGATAATTAGTTCTGCACCGTTTGACAAGCCTTTCCATATCAGACTGCAAAGGATTGGAATCTGAGGAGACTGGTGAAAAGAATTTTAAGTCGTCTGCATATAAAAGACATTCAGAAAATTCGAAACAAGATATTATATCATTTATAAAGAGCAGAAAGAGAACTGAACCAACATGCGAAACCTTCGGGACACCCGATGTCACAAGAATCTCCCTGGAAACTGGACCGCATGTGTTGACTTGCTGGCGACGATTAAATAAATACGATTTGATCCACTCAAGATATTTTGAGTTAGAGTTCTTAGAATGTTCGTTAATTTTTTGGATTTTTTAAATACATACTTGCACCATTTGAAAAAAAAAAGTGTCAGACCAAATAACGCCCTGTAGATTTTTTCAAAACTTAATAACTCTATTGACATTAATCATGGTACAACGCGTACCAATTTGGTTTAAAAAGTTCTAGAAATGTACAAAGTATATCAAAAGATAATCACAAAACCTTTGTAAAACGTTTTTTTTTTTTAATTTTTATGATGTAAATAATAATTTAGACTTTTGGACATGCATTAATTTACACCCTAAATATTTATTTTAAATCATTTGCGGCAACTTTGTTTCGACTTTCAGGTCAACCCCTATATAACTAGGACTTTTACACAATAAACCTATATTTCTTATTTTTTCTATATTGCACTCATTAACATTTTGTGGGAAGCTCTTTGGATTTAAATTTTAACATGTCCTTTGGTGTCTTAAATACACTGTATACATCAGTAGCGCAACCAGATTTTCAGTTTGGGAGGGCTCATAATTTTTGATGACCACAAAAAAAAAGTCCTCACTTTCCAGGGGGGTAAAATAACCTGGTACAGCAAAACAAATGAAGTTACAAAAGCGGCTAAACCTTTAGCCTATTCTACAAGAAACCGTCCCAGTATCTTTTTTCCATCAATACACTTTAATTTGAACCAAGATTTTACTTTATGTACTTGAAGTGGCCAGAGTATAGTTGCCCTATTGAAACAATTTTACCTATAGGTTAACCTCGCTAGAAACTGTCTCAAAAATGGCAACTAGTTCAAACTTAATTTGCACTTAGAAGCTTTACCTGTTAATAATTGTCACAGCCTTCTTACTAACAATCTCTGGTTGGGAGCTATCATGAGTCATTTCGGGCAGCAGCGACCTGCGGTGAATCACGCTGAGGGATTCAGCCAAATCATTGTCTTGGGATGTACCTGTAGAGTAGCTACCTACTTCTCCTGTGGTAGACCTGCAAATAGGAATAATAAATATAAATGGCGTTCTCAATATCTTATAAACAAGTATAAATTATTATATACTCCATAAAATACCTAAAAGATTTAAACTGATTACATGTACGTCAAGTACATATAAAGAAATCTAAATAAAATATCATAACCCTGCTTAAATACTAAATCGTTTCAAATAGTAAACATCCCAGACTGCGACTCGTTAAATTCAGAACGCTATATTTATCAAATCACAAAACCAGCCGCTAACATTTACATCATAAAATAATTTTTTGCTACCCTCTCTAACAACGGAGCCATACAAACAAAAAACTGTCTGTTTATTTAACGCATCTCTGTTTTCCTCTATTGTATTCATATGGTGACGTCTTTTGCGACTCTTTACAATGCCTTTGACTATAGCACATCCGACAATAATTCGCACACTAATGCAAAGCTTTAAATCGGATTCATTAATATTTGTATGCAGTAAAATCAAGAAACGTTCAATAACCTTCAAATATGCTTCTCGAGGAAAGAGAATATCCATCTTACACTGTGGCTCAAGCTTTAGCAAAAAACATTAATTAGACTACCATCAGGACATGACATGACAACGGCAACCAACTTAGGCGTGTACTATATACACAGATCTGTCTAAAGCCTTCGATAGTGTATGTCATCCACTTCTTATTAAAAAGCTGTCCGACATTGGTATTTCTGGACAGTACCTTAAATTCATTAAATCATACTTGACCGAGCGTCGACAACGTGTGAGTATTTGTGGCTCTACATCCTGTAAAATAAACGTAACTTCCGACATCTCTCAAGGATCCCATATCGGACCTGTGCTATTTCAAACATCCCACTGTCTCTTGTTGCGGACAACCTCAAATTTTATAATATCGTCAGTCCTGATTTCAATGGTTTACAAATAGATTTAAATATATACAATTTTAAATTTATACAGTAATGTAATTTAAATTATCTAAAAATTAATATTTCCAAGTGTAAGGTTATTAGCTTCTATAATTGTGTTAATCTAATAATGCCATCTTATATTGTAAATAATGTAGATATCGATAGAGTAGATTCATTTAATGACCTAGGTGTAATTTTTGTTATAAACCTATTTTTTAACTTACATATCGATAGTATTGTTCTTAGGGCTTTTAGGTTATATGGTCACCACATTATGTATGTCACATAAACAGACTCGAAAGAGTGCAGAATAAATTTGCAAAATACAAGCTTCACTTTCCTGACTCTAATCTTACCTATGAGACTAGACTTTTGCTTTGTGGGTACAAAAGTCTGGAGGGTCGGTGTAAAGATGCTCATTTACTTTTTCTGCACAAGCTTATTAACGGCACAATAGACTGTAGTGTTTTACTTTGTTTAGTTCACTTTTTAGTTCCAAATAGGCGTACTAGACAGGTTCAATTATTTTTTGAGTATACCCATAGAACCAACTATGGCCGAAGCGTCTTTGTGTATCGCTTGGTTTCAAATTATAATAAGTATTATGCAGAATATGACATTTTTCATTCGAGTCATTTATCTCTAAAAAACACTTTGCGTCTAAGACACTAATTTACGTTGTTTGTGCTTCGCATGATTTTTTCCTTCTTTTTATTACATTTTTTGTTCTGTTTGTTAATATATATTCTTATGTGTTTCCATTTTTGTCTACATATATATCTAATAATTACTTGTTAAAGTGGCTTCAGGCAATATGTTAAACAATGAAATTAAAACATGACTAATCATACGTGTACGCATAATCAGTAGATGTTATAAAACATATTTGCAAATGAGTTAACAATGTCCATGGGGTTGTTCAGTTCGGAATTTAGATTACTTATACAACCTAACACTGGAACCTGTGGTGGAAGATAGATCAAAATACAAGAGTTCTAACCACAACTTGTTATGTTCTGGACGGGCGTTTCGCTAACCAAGTTAGCATCATCAGCAGATGATATAAACTAAAGTAACTTATCCTAACTGAGACTATTTATAGGTAAATGTGGTCACATCTGGTTGCATCCGACTGCACCGTTGTCAAGTTAACAATAAAGGGGACTATAGGGAATAGACCCTCTGTCTTTATCTAGTGCTTTCTTTCCATATTTAACTATTTCTATACTCTCAATTGCATCCAATAATCTATTATTAGATACATTTTTAATCAACAAAAGATTATTTATTCCTATTCGGTGATTGTTTTCCAAAGCATGTTGGGCAACGCTTGACTTTTCTGTTCTTTCGTATCTTAAATGTGCCATGTTTTCTTTAAAACGAATATTTATGGAGCGTTTAGTTTACCCAACATATTTTAGATCGCAGTCATTACAGCTAATTTTACAGATGCCACTCCTCTCCCTCAAGTCGATTTTGTCTTTGGGGTTTCCAAGGAGATTTTTCAAACTGTTCTCCGTTTTGTAGGCTACTCTAAAACCTACGTTTTTAAATACTTTTTCTAGACCTCTCCTATATCTGGGATCATATGGCACTACTATGCATTTATTGGAACCCTCAGGTGTTTGAAGAGTAGTGGCATCTTTTAACATTTTCTTATGCTTGTGTCTATTTACTAATTTATGTACAAAATTATCATTATATCCATTACGTTTAGCTATATTTTTAATCCGATTCATTTCATTGTTAAAACGTTCTTTACTTAGTGGAAAATTGACTAACCTGTGAGTTAAGAAATGGAATGCTGCCATTTTGTGTTGAAGGCAATGAAATGAGTCGGATGTTATATACCTATCAGTATTAGTAAATTTCCTATAAATGTCAAATTCTAATTTATCGTTATTTCTAATAACTAACGTGTCGAGAAAAGGTAATTGCCCATTGTTCTCCTTTCCGTAGGTAAAATTAATGTAAGGATATTTATTGTTTAATGTTTCTAAGAAAGTGTCCAAATTTTCTGTTTTAGTATCAAAAATAGCAAATATATCGTCTACGTATCTATACCACACCCTTGGGAAATACTTGAGTTCTTTTTTGAATTTGGTTTCTAATCTGCCAATAAACAAATATGTAAGGAATTGAGATAAGCAATTGCCCATCGCAGTTCCCTCAAGTTGTTTATAATATTTATTGTTGATCTGAAAAAAAATTTAATTCATACATAATTTTGTGAGAAGTAAATATTCATCAATAATTTCTTTCTTCAAATTATTAATTTCAAGTAGTTCCTTTAGGTACTCTAAAAAGCTAGTGGTATGAGTACACTAGGAAACAATGAGCTTACATCAAAAGATATTAAAATTTCACCTTCTTTTAAGTGAACATTCTTAATTTTATCTAAGAATTCTAACGAGTTAGTAACCTCAAAGTTATCATACTAGATATTTAATTTGCTAAATTCTTCTAATAACAATTTTGAAATATTGTACGTTGGTGATCCAACAGCTGAAACAATAGGTCTCATGGACTTCCCAGGTTTATGGATTTTGGGAAGGCAATACAGTTTAGATCAATATTATCAAACGACTGAGAAGAAAAATTTTCTACAATGTTCTCGACTTTGGCATCGATAACTCCGAACATTTTTCTTTGGAAATCTAACCACTGTTCAAATTCTAAATTACTAAGCTTATAAGTGAGTTTTTAAAAATATGTTTCTCGTAAAAATACTGAAGTTATCCAGGGACTGAAGAAAAAGGAATGTTTTTATTTAAAAGCTGACAAAGGAAATAAGGTTGTTATACTAGACAAAACAGATTATTTTGAAAGAGTAGACAATTTGATTCAAACTGGTCCTTACGATTTAATTGAGAAAAACCCGCTATCAAAAATGGTAACAGAAGTAAAAAAGTACTTTAAAACAGTGTAAAAACCTTGTGTCCGATAAACTAAAATTCAAACTAACATATAGTAACCCACAGTTATCTAAACTGTATTGCCTTCCCAAAATTCATAAACCTGGGAAGTCCATGAGACCTATTGTTTCAGCTGTTGGATCACCAACGTACAATATTTCAAAATGGTTAGCAGAAGAATTCAGCAAATTAAATATCTCGTATGATAACTTTGAGGTTACTAACTCGTTAGAATTCTTAGATAAAATTAAGAATGTTCACTCAAAAGAAGGTGAAATTTTAATATCTTTTGATGTAAGCTCACTGTTTCCTAGTGTACCCATATCACTAGCTTTAGAGTACCTAAAGGAACTACTTGAAATCAATAATTTGAAGAAAGAAATTATTGATGAATATTTACTTCTCACAGAATTATGTATGAATCAAAATTTTTTTCAGCTCAACACTAAATATTATAAACAACTTGAGGGAACTGCGATGGGCAATTGCTTATCTCCGTTCCTTGCAAATTTGTTTATGGGCAGATTAGAAGCCCAATTCAAAAAAGAACTCAAGTACTTCCCAAGGGTGTGGTATAGATACGTAGACGATATATTTGCTATTTTTGATACTAAAACAGAAAATTTGGACACTTTCTTAGAAACATTAAACAATAAATACCCTGCCATTAATTTTACGTATGAAAAGGAAAACAATGGGCAATTACCTTTTCTCGACACGTTAGTTATTAGAAATAACGATAAATTAGAATTTGACATTTATAGGAAATTTACTTATACTGATAGGTATATAACATCCGACTCATTTCATTGCCGTCAGCACAAAATGGCAGCATTCCATTTCTTAACTCACAGGTTAGTCAATTTTCCATTAAGTAAAGAACGTTTTAACAATGAAATGAATCGGATTAAAAATATAGCTAAAAGTAATGGATATAATGATAATTTTGTACATAAATTAGTAAATAGACACAAGCATAAGAAAATGTTAAAAGATGCCACTACTCTTCAAACACCTGAGGCTTCCAATAAATTCATAGTAATCCCATATGATCCCAGATATACAAGAGGTCTAGAAAAAGTGTTTAAAAACGTAGGTTTCTCCTTGGAAACCCCAAAGACAAAGTCGACTTGAGGGAGAGGAGTGGCATCTATGAAATTAGCTGTAATGACTACAATCTAAAATATGTTGGGCAAACTAAACGCTCCATAAACACTCGTTTTAAAGAACACATGGCACATTTAAGATACGGAAGAACAGAAAAGTCAAGCGTTGCCCAACATGCTGATTAAAGATGTATCTAATAATAGATTATTGGATGCATTTGAGAGTATAGAAATAGTTAAATGTGATAAGAAAGCACTAAATAAAGACAGAAGGCCTATTCCCTATAGTCCCCTCTATTGTTTACTTGACAACGGTGCAGTCGGGTGCAACCAAGTGTGACTACATTTACTTATAAATAGTCTCAGTTAGGATAAGTTACTTTAGTTTATATCATCTGCTGATGATGCTAACTTGGTTAGCGAAACGCGCGTCCAGAACGTAACAAGTTGTGGTGTAGTGTGGTTAGAACTCTTGTATTTTGGTCTACTTACACAACTTTCATTTTCCTTAAGTCTAGTACACACAGACCATCCAGTTTCACCTATATACACTTTACCGCAGGAACAAAGAATTTTGTAAACTCCTTCTGATTGCAAAAAATTACATCTTTTGACGCCCTTAAATATTGTCCAATCTTTTTGTGTGTACTAAAGATTATGCGAATGTTGGATCTCCGCAGAATTCTTGCAATTTTATCTACGGTAACCTGAATAAAAGGTAAAACTGCACTAGTTGATGGTTGAGTATCCAGTACTGGTTTAGATCTGGATTATTATTTATACGACATATTGACAAAGCCCTAAAGACTAAGGAATTGATAACAGATTGTTTTTGAGATGAATTCCTTTTGTTCTAACACATCAAAGATGGGAATGGTACCATCTGACTTCAATTTCCATAGTGAATTTTATATTAGAATGTTGTTGGATTAGATCTAAACATATAGTTTAATTTTCTTGTCCCTGAGGACATATTACAAAAGAATCATCTACCTATCTAAACCAACATTTAGGTTGTAAAGAAGCCGAGATTAAAGCAATTTCCTTGAAAGCCTTTATAGAGATGTTCGCTACCCAGAAGACAGCGGAGATCCCATGGCGGCGCGCGCCCGAGGTTTGCTTATAAAAGGTCCCTTAAAATATGAATTATTCTCTTATCAATTAAATTAAGAGTGGATTAAGGTTTTTATATTGAAATATGTCAAAAATTATAGAAATTGATTATTCTATAGGCACATTTGTATACAGGGATTCAACATCAAAACTTACTAAAATATCACAGGGTTCTAAAGTATTTGCCATTTGAGACAATCTGGTGGAGAACAATCGCAAGCGAAACATCGAAAAGTACCATGTTTCTGTCACAACCAACTTTTCACAAGAATAACATTTTCTGAAAAATCAACAATGATGAAGTTTTATATATATTGTGACCGTTATAGCCTGAACATGGAATTTTCGGGAACAAACCCAAACAAATATACTAATAACATTACCTATTCCTATATGTAGTCTCAATCAAACGCCAGTTAAGTAGCGGGTCATATACGAACGCTTCTAAGACAGCCATTAAACTGTCCTTGTTCCTGTGAAGCACTGACATAACGCTCTCACACGTACGTCGATAAGTTCCTTCGATTCCCGTTACTTCCATTGCGTTAATTAGCATACGGGTGAGTCGGAATGGGATCTTTTCTGGGAATTTTTCTCTGTCCATTGCCACCTGAAATAAAATTCACTTTCAGTGTAGAATACATTGTAAGGAAAACTGAAAATTTGGATTGAAATGGTAAAAAAATCGGTAAATTCGGCTTGACCCACAAGTTCCCTCATACAGAATTCCGCTATCCACAGGTAACACATTTTCTGAATCCATATAGTTGTAATAATTATAAAACAAATTGAAATAAATTACAGTTTACAGGATTTGTATAATGTTATGTAAACATGATAATTAATAATTAGACAAAACATTTCTCTGATCATTTATTATTTTCAAGTATCGAAGATAAAAATTTAGAAATGTCTGTTATCTTATGCAAATCGTAGTTTACTTGTAGTAAACCTACACAAGGTTTACATTAGAAAAATATTAAACAAAAACGCATACCTCAAAACAGTCGCCAAAATCGATGTGAAGTATCTTGCCGCTGAGCCTATCCAACATGAGATTGGAAGGATGTCTATCACCTAAGCCCAAAATATATCCCACCATAGACATTACCGCCAGGGATCTGGTGTAATTTGTCCTCCTTTCAAACCAAACCTCAGAGGACGGGCTCTTGAGCCACAGAAGTCTCGCCAGGTCATCTCCGTGGGTGTGCTCGAGAGCGTGTTCGAATACTTCCACCTACAAAGGGATGAAATTATGTTGTCAGATTATCTGAATTCCAGATGTGTACACTGTACAGGGTGAGTCAATGCAAGACAGTAAGTGCAAATACAATTAGAAAAAAAATAAAAACAGTCAATTTAATAAAAACTTAAATGTAAAACAGAACAAGAAAATGCCATTCTGAGTTAATAAAAATTGTGAAAATTATTGTGAAGAAACTCATCCAACGTGTAAAAAGCTTTTTTTATACAGACAGAATATAAGACAATTATATATATATATATATATATATATATATATATATATATATATATATATATATACTGCGCAAAACAATTAACGCAACGCCTAAAATTTCGTCTAACTTTGAATGGAAATTTCTCGGGAATGGTTGATCCGATTTTGATGAAGTTTTTATCGAAATTTAGGTTAATTCCTCCTCTTGAATATTCTTTTGATATTAAAATTCAATGTTACTTTGTTCTAGGCAATAATACAGGGTGAAAAAGAAATACATGTTTTATTTACCAAAGTTTAAAACACCCTGTATAATAAATAAGATGGATTAAAGAGATCTAACCAAAAGATTGTTGTAGTATGTTTCCAACAAATCGTTTTTTTATTCGCTTCAATAGCACAATTTTTGCCTGAGTTACAGGACTTATTGAAAAGTACTGCATTTACTGTGTTTTAAATGAATTTACCAGTTCATATTTGAATTGATTCTGTTGAAGACGTTTGTAATTTGTAGCTTGGTTGTGAAGATTTTTTTTTTGGATCACTAAAATTCAATATTAGTTTTGTTCAGTCAATAATACAGGGTGCAACGAAAAATAAATTATACTGTTTTTTAAATTACGAACGCATCGGTTACCGGATATTTGAACATGGCGCTATTCTACATTTTAGTTTAGTTATACGAAAATTTCTTCGTGATATCAAGGGCCAGGATCGGTTTAGTTTTGTCAATAATACAGGGAGTTAGAAAAACATGTTTTAATAGGTAACAACAGTCAAAAAAACAAAACACTAAGAACTAAAACGAACAAAAATAAACTTTATAACTATTGAACTAATATTTCGTATTTCCTCCTCTGTTTCTTATGACTGCTTCGCACCTTCTATTCATGCTTAATTCCAAGTATCGATGAGTAGCTCACCCAGCTCTTCCACGTTATTTGGCTGTCTTTCATTAGCCCTTAATCTCCTGCCCAATAAGTTCCAAACATGTTCGATTGGGTTCAGGTCCGGACTACGTGCAGGCCATTGCATGACATCGATCCCAACATTATTAACGTAATTTTGCACTACACGTGCTGTATGGGGACGAGCGTTGTCATGCATTAATAAAAACTCCGGTCCAACATTATGTGCAAATGGCCTCACGTGATTGTCCAGTATTTCGTTGATATATCGATCCGCATTCAAATTCCCATCCACAATAACTAACTCCGTACGACCAGGACCCCTCAAAGATACCCCTCCCCAAACCATTACTGATCCCCCACCAAACATTACGGTATTAACAAAATTCCCCTGTACATAGCGTTCATTTGGTCTACGATACACACGGACCCGTCTATCGCAATTAAAAAGACAGAATCTCGATTCATCTGTCCACAGCACTCTCGATCAATCAGCTTCCGCCCAGTTCATACGTTCGTTAGCCCATTCTAGCCTGGCTCTCCGATGTGTTGCTGTTAACGCAGGACCTCGTACGGGAACACGTGGTCTCAAATTTCCTTCCCTCAAACGATTCCGCACTGTTTGAGTGCTTACCTAAGAACCATTCGCGTGTTGAATTTCCTGCCTCAGAAACCTTGCCGTCACGAAACGTTGTCATAAAGCAGACAACCGCAGATACCGGTCTTCACGCTCACTGGTAACACGCTGTCGACCTTGTCCAATCCCTCTGGAATGATCATCGGTCTCCATGTGCCTCTGTATGACTCTATGTACAGTTGATTTATGAACATTCAATCGTTCCGCTATCCTGCTATAGCTCCAGCCTTCATCTCTAAGAGTTCTTGCAATTACACACTCGTCGCGGGTCAAATTTCTAGTTTGTCTTGGCATGACTGTACACAATAAGAAGAAAAATTTAAAACCGAACTGAAACTGACTCCTAAATGTCAATCTGGTATAAGTTGTGTTCTCTTGTTACCGGGCAATGTCTTCAACAGAATCAATTCAAACATGAACTGGTAAATTCATTTAAAACACAGTAAATGCAGTACTTTTCAATAAGTCCTGTAACTCAGGCAAAAATTGTACTATTGAAGCGAATAAAAAAACGATTTGTTGGAAACATACTGGGCTACAACATTCTTTTGGTTAGATCTCTTGAATTCATTTGATTTATTCTACAGGGTGTTTTAAACTTTGGTAAATAAAACATGTCTTTCTTTTTCACCCTGTATTATTGCCTAGAACAAAGTAATATTGAATTTTAATATCAAAAGAATATTCACGAGGAATTAACCTAAATTTCGATAAAAACTTCATCAAAATCGAATCAACCATTCTCGAGAAATTTCCATTCAAAGTTAGACGAAATTTTAGGCGTTGAGTTAATGGTTTTGCGCATATATATATATATATATATATATATATATAGCCAGAATGAGAATACCTAAGATGAGAAAACAATTTCTCCAACATTCATCAAACTTCAAACCCGCAACCACACGCACACGGCGCCTCGGTACAGCAAACACTGTAGCCGCATGTGGGGAGTGTCCCCAACACAGAATAGTAAAACATAGATGGACATTAATGTGGCCATAATACGCACACATAAAGACGTTGTCTGATTCAAAAACCTTTAAGATTACGTAACATGTAGAGGTTTCTACTTAACTTCCTTGCCACCTAATTCGCATGTTCTTCCCATGTTAGTTTTGTATCAAGATAAACACCTAGAAACTTACCGGGGTCTGTACTCGCGGGACCGGTCCTCAATGAGAAATGCAACGTTTTTGCTTTTGCTGCGTTAATACCCAGTTTATTGGATATAAACCAAGGCTGTACATCCCTGTGTGTCGATACCACTATTTGCTCCGGGCGTGAGATTTTCGTGGGTATTTATTGTTGTAGTATCATCAGCAACCAACAATATTTCTCCAGCATCATTCGGAATACTGGCTCCAATGTCATTGATATACAGTAAAAATAGTACTGGCTCCAACACAGAGCCCTGTGGAACCTCATGGCTAATAGACCATCTATTTGAGAACTCACCATTGTACGACACATATTGAAAGCGATTAGACTCAATCAGGTTCAAGCCATTGATGTCAAATTTATATAGAGAAAGCTTTGGTCAAGTTAAAAAAGGAAAGCTTGAGTAAATTTTTGCCCTCGAAGCATTCTTGAACAAAGTCTATAATTTGGCCAATCGCTGAAGTACTAGACATGTTGTTTTTAAAACCGAACTGTCTGGGATTCAATAAATGATGGCTTTACAAATATTTACAAATCTGCTTTTTAAGTATTTTTTCGATGACCTTACGAAATAAGGGCACAATTGAGATTGGTCTGTAATTTGAAATTTCATGGCAACAACCCAGACACAACACGAGCAATCTTAAGACAACCAGGAAAAATATTTTCGCTTATACAAAAGTTTATTATTTTAGTTAATGGGTAAATTATTATTTCCTTGACCGTTTTTAAAATCCTTACATTTAAGTTCAAGTAATCTTTGGTAGGCCTATTCTTAAAACACATGACGATATCCCTCAACTCATTAATGGACACATGGATAAATTTAAAATATTCATCAATATTGGTTGAGGAATATCCCTAATGATGTTTTCAGCAATTGTTAAAATCAGCAGCATTTAGTTTTGATGACTGGAGTTTTTTTCTGGTAAAATCGTTATTTTTTATGATATCCCACACTGCCCTGCTTTTGTTGCTAGATTCTCTGATGTATTTATCGTTTGCGCATTTTTTGGTAGTTTCAATCTTTTTTCGGTAGTCCCTCCTAAAGGATTTTAGCATTTGGTGAGACACAAAAGTACGATCTGTTCTATGTAAGCGAGTTAAGAGATGCAGTGTTTCCCTATCCTGTCTCAACTCATCGTTAAACCAGCGTATTTGGCGAAATCCATCTGAATTATTACCAGGAATCTTAGTCTTTTCCAGAAAACTGGCATCGCATGCTTTCACTATGATCTGTATGAACCAATCACATTTTTCAGCAGCAGGAATATTTTCAGTGTTTAACCAGGACCAATCAACACTTTCCAAAATGTTATAAAGATGAAAGACACCTAAGTCAGTTATTAGTTTGTATACTACTCGAGCCTTGCTAACTGCAATCGCGTCCATATTTTCGTATGAAAGGACAAGGCCACATGATCAGACAGACAGGGATCAACCACTTTAGTACAGTAAAGGCCTTCATTGATATTAACAAAAATGTTAACCAAACATGCTTGGTTTCTAGTAGCCAAGTTGGTTGATTTTTGTCAGGCCATATGACTCAAATAAGTTGCACAGAAGGCGTGCCTCGAAAGTGTTTTTCTTGAAATGTACATTAAAATCACCAGTTATTATTGCGGACTTATTTAAATCTAATTTTATTTCGTAGTCTATAGAAGATGTTTTTCTAAACATTTCGAACTCTATTCGGCTACCATTTCTTATAGATATCATTCACAGCACATATAGAAACAATAAAATTATTATTAGTGCAAAAATTATTAATTTTTTAAATTCCGATATACCAAACAATAATTAGAAATACTATAACAAAAACCCCAATTCCTTAAAAAATAAAATTAAAGCACATAATCTAACAACAGCTAAAGCAGATAAAGGCTCTCTTGTGTGGTGAACATGAAGCGAACAGATTAGTTAGTTAGGTTATGAATTTGGACTTCCAGAAGATTAACAGGGAACCAACCAACTCATTTTTTACCAAGGTCAAGAGTGTTCTCGACCAAACTTTAGTATCTCTGGAGTTTTTCAATACCAACAAGTTCAAGTTATGTCCTATAAACCAGACCACACAGTTACTTTATGGTTTGAGCAAGGTACATAAAGAAAACACTCCCCTTAGACCGGTGGTATCTTATACCAGTTCACCATGTTATAATTTATCTTCGTAGCTTAATAAAGTATTAAAGAGGTGATAGTTTTTCAAAACATCCACTCCATAATAACTGAGACCGAGACTTAGTGTTTGTACACTGTGTAATTTATTTCCTACAACTTTTCTGTTTATTGTTTGTTTTTAAGACGTACAGAAATACCAAAAAAATCTAACTTGAAGAAAATAAGCAAATATATTTTAAGTTTTTCTTATAGATGGAAAAACCCCAAAGCATCCAGTCGCCTTTGATCGAACGTAAGTATTGCCACTGTCAGAGATATTTATATAAATTTGATTTAATTTTAGGGCCTTAAAACCCACTGCTTGGGTATTTTTGAGAGTGGCAGAAGAAAGTTTTGATGTTTTTAGGGAGGTAGCCACAATTTGGGGTGCAATACTTTCCCCAATTTAGTAAGATCTGCTTAAGAAAATTGGCTGTCATTTCCTACGCAAATTCCGATATTATTTTCAAATAAGTACTACTTATTTATTTATTTACAGTTAACTGTCTTACAGGAAGATCCCAATTACAAGACAGTGAAAAACTACATATTCAAGCCTACCAAAAAATTACATTTTACACATAAAAAGAAGCTTATAACTAATAATAACAGTAATTATTTTCCAAATTCTGATATTTGAATAAGATTTAAATTAGCAAAACGGTTTAGCGTCGTAAATTTTTCTTATTTGATTCTAAACTATCAGAAAAAAGATCCAAATTAGTTTTTTTGTTAAAGTTATCGTACATTGTATAAATAGGCGAAAATTTTAAGACGTTTGTACGAGGAGTCGGCAAGTAAAAAGCACTGCTTGTGCGTGAACTTAAATGAGGCACGTTGAAATTTATTTTAGAAAGTAAACAGGGGCAGTTTATCTTATTATTTAATAGCTTATACAAAAATATCATTTGCAGGTTATCGCGTCTCGTTTTTAAGTTCGTCAGTGAAAATTTATCTAAATGCTCTTCTTGTGGACATCCTTGAGCGGGATAGCGACCGTCTTGTTTAAAGCTTAGATATTTTACAAATTTTCGCTACATACTTTCAATACCAGACACATGTATATTATATCCCGGAGACCATACAACTGCCGCATATTCAAGTTTGGATCGGACATAACTATAGTGCAGCAGCTTTATGGCTTCCACTTGGCTAAACTCTTTAGTAGTACGAACTATAAACCCTAACATTTTAGAAGAATCTGACCTAATAGCCACCCAGATGTCACGGACCTACATAGGATTGTATCTAATGACCTAATCACCATTAAATCCTGATGCGATTCTAATCTCCTATGTTTGAACATCTCTAAAACGAAAGTCTTGTCTTATAAAAACACGCTGCAACCCTTTGACCTTAATGGCACCACTATTGATGTCGTAACTCTGTAAAATTTCTAGGGCTTCTTGTAGATGATTCTTTAAAATGGGATCCATATATCGACGCTTTATCAAGGAAGTTGGGTTCTGCTTGCTTTGCGTTAAGATCTGTTTCCGAGGAGCTTACCTTTTCTACCTCTAGAACTGTTTATTTTGCTCTTGTTGAGTCGCACCTCAGATATGCTATTCCATTCTGGGGTACATGTTGTGCGACTCAATTTGATCGAATTTTTATACTACAAAAAAGAGCTGTTCGTTACCTACTGAGACTTAACAGTGGAACTCACTGCCGAGATTTCTTTAAAAGATATAAATTACTAACCCTTCCTTGCTTATTCATTTTGGAATCAAGCACGCACCTGCTCTATTAGAGAGACCTTCTCACAACTACCCTCTCAGAAATACTGAGCACGATCTCTATCTTCCAACCCCACACTCAGAGTTAATTAAAAGATCAGTAATCTACAATGCAAAAAAATGCATAATCACCTGCCATTTAACATCAAATCCATAATATCTCTGACTTCATTTCGCAAGGCTTTGAAATCATTCTTACTGGAAAGTATAAGATTTCCTACACCGTGAACGAGTTTTACAACACATAATTTTATCCTTATGAACCCCTAGTGTGATAGTTGCCATTACCAACCATTTTTACTGAACTTTGTATATGTATTTTTTTTAATTGTTTCGTACTTTTTATTTTTTATTTTGCTTTTTTATTTTTTTTACATTATATTTATGAAAATGTTTATAACATAGTACGACTGACAAAGTACATTTCTAATGTACTTCTTTTAGGATTCTATAATATTAATATTCTAAATTCCTGATTTAAATATTATTTTTCTATAATATTTATGATGTGTTTTTGTCTTGTTTTGTTTGCTAATTTTGATGTTTGTAAACTATTTTTTTACAACAGCTTTGTCCACAAAATTGTAAAATTTTTTTTGACAATAAAGCATTTATTTATTTATTTATTTATAGCACTGTAATGTGATAATTTTTGATCGAATGTAACTCCCAGATCACAGAACTCCTTGGATCGGCCTACAATTTCACCATTGCAGTTATAGTTAAAAATAAGCGGTTCTGACTTTGTAGTAAACGACATAACCTTGCATTTCCAATATTTAGCTGTAGACAATTTCCCTGGCACCAGTCAATAATATGCTGTAAATTTTGTTGTAGTTGTTTAAGCAGTCCTCCATCAGCGTAGAGTAAATAACCAATATCCAGAGAATCACCAATGTCGTTAATAAAAATGTTAAACAGCAAGGGTCCTAAAACGGAACCCTGCGGTACCCCCGAACATGCTATATAGTTCTCCGATTGAAAACCATTTATAGCCACATATTGTGTGCGATTTGAAAGGTAACATGTAAAGAACCGTAATAGGGAATCCGAGAATCCGATATTTGAAAGTTTATTAACAAGTAATGATTTAACTTGTCAAATGCTTTGGAGAAGTCTAAATATATTACATCAGATTGCAGACCCTCATCAATCGAGTCCGCAATGTATTGTGTTATAAGGGTCAGGTTGGTAGTTGTGGAACGATTTTTAAAGAAACCATGCTGTTCAGGAACAATTTTATTTTGCACCAACGGAAAAATGATGTCGTGTAATATGAATTCAAAGACTTTTGAGAAGTTGCATATGATGGAAACAGGTCTATAATTTTGAATGTCTGATTTATCACCCTTCTTAAAGACTGGACATACTTTCGACTTTTTCCATATATTTGGTAATGTCTGTTGTTCAATGCACATGTTAAATAGGATTTAAAGAGGTTTTATTAACACAAATCGACAGTCACGTATCAAAAATGCTGGAATAAGGTCTGGTCCGGCAGTGTCTTTAGGTTTAAGTTTTTTAATAGCACAAATAATATCCCGTTCACTAACTGTAGATATGTTTATATTTTGATCACTACACGAGAATGAATTATTTGAAATTTGGATATTGTTAGAAACTTAATAAGATTGCTTAAAAAATGAAGCAAATGAATTCAAAATATCGGGTGGATTATCTAGATTCTGACCATCAAAGTGCATACTGTTTGGAATGCCTGTTATCTCTCTCCGGCCTTTGACAAAATTCCAAAAGCGTTTGGGATCTTTTTTGATATCCGTCTCCATTTTTTGAATATATTTTTTATATGCTATACTTATATCAGTTTTGATCTCAGAGTCTGAAATCTTTCGAAATCCTGTATGCTGCCATATTTTTTGTACTTTTTATGCAATTTATCTTTAGTTGTTATATTTTTAATAATTTCTGAAGTGAACCAAGGATGATATCTTTTATTTGACGAATGGGGATAACGGGGAACTGCTAGGTCAAATATAGAGTATATTAAGTTATAAAAAGTATTACAGGCATTTTCCACCGTTGTCTGATTTTCCAGCAAGGACCAGTCCTGCTGAAGAAATGAGTTATAAAGTAAGTTGAAATCAGCTTTACGAAAATCGTATAGATTATTCATATTTAAGTTTATAGAGTCTTTAAAATTATTTGACTTTGGTCTTTTAAAGGGAATCATTAAAGCAGGATGGTGAATATCTTCTTTGATAAGAATATCAAGTGATCGCTCTACGTTACAATTACAGTTGCTATTCGTCAGAATAAGATCCAGAATCCTTTGATTGTTATTTTTAATAAAGTTATACTGCTCGAGATGAAAGAAATTCCATAAAATTTTTTAACAAATTTATGCAGTTACTATTTCGTTATAATGTATATATTTTTACCGTAGATATAGTCCAAAGTGACAAAAAAATCAAACAGATGCGGAATATATAGGATGAATACAAAAACCGTACAATTATATTATACTATATTAGAAGAAAAATTAAAATTATAGTTTTGAAAGTCTAAAATAGTGCAATTAAAATTACGATTCACCGCCAACAAAACGCCTCCTCCTTTGGATCTATTCAAAGCCGCAAAATTTCTATCCGCACGAAAGACTTAATTATTTGAAAACAGTTCACTACTGCATACTGAAGAGTCGAGCCAAGTTTCAGTTATCGCAATCACAAAATCACAACTCATGACGCCTTGCAAAAATTCGTGCGTTTTACTACGAAGACCTCTTACGTTCTGATAGTAGACTGAAATATTCTTTCTGGCATCATTCGCATTAGTATTAGAACAGTCAGACACGTGCAACTGTGATAAGGAACTATAGGTGGGAATAGTCGATAATTGCTATTGGCTTAGGATATTCGTTCTTAGTTTAGAGCACGCGGCCTGGTATGCTAAGCATTTACTAACATCCCAAGCAGCGTGGTTTGATTTTACAGTGTTGTCGCTATTTTCCCGATTCAATTTACAACAGTTAGAGCCTTTTAAGATATCTGACGTACATTCATTTAAAGAGTGCTCTTCGCTGCACCTCGGACAAGAAACGTTCGTTGAGAATTTTTTGAAGAATGATTAAATTCATTGCAGTTATAGCACCTCGAAACTTGGACTCCATCATAAACAGTACAGTAGTATAGCCTGAAAAATATTTGAATTTTTTTTCGTTTTACTAATTTGTACAATATGACAAGATGAATTATTAAAAAATATATCAGAGTTCAATTGTTTTATAACAGCAAGCAAGTTATCCTCATCATAAGCATCTGTAAAGCCCACTATGCGCACCCTCGGATTCACTCCACGCAGCTCTTTGATGGCATAAGGGTTCGCAAGCTTTTGCTCAGCAAGTTGTCTAAAACGAGCATTTTCCTCCAGACTTTTACACCCAATCAATACCCCACCATTGTTAACAGCTTTTACTTTGACAATCCTCAGCTGAGATTCCGTAGGATCAATGTTTTCTGAGATATCATGTTTAGTTTGAGAGATTGACTGCTCTTGGTCTTTTGGTCTTACTAGAATGGCCGGCTGGGTATTGCTCTTAACGATCTTAGAACAACTAACAGGTTGTTCAGAACACGCAGTTATTTGTGTTTGTCCACATTTTTCAAAAACGATCTTCACTAAATCATTCTTTAAATTTTCGAAGGAAGTTGTCAGGGTTGAAAGAGCAATTTGAATTTGCTCATTTACCATCTTTGTTACACCATCTTTATCCAGAGTAATGCACTTCGTAAGACAGTCATTACATCTCCAGGATATTCCCTTAACATGCGTAAGCAAGCTGGCAACGTCGACGGATTTATGAATGCAAGCAGAATGAGATGTATTTTTACATTCACAACAACAGACTTTTTTTCTACTGCTTATAGTTTCTTTACAGAATACGCAAACGGTCATTATAATGGAATTTATGGTATTTACCTTTTAAGTGAAAGTCTTTAAAAAAACTGACAAACAAAAACACTTGAAGATTACTGTAACTCACTAGTACTCAACAAAAACAATTATTCACTGCAGTATTTCAGCTTAAAATGTATATAATTCAGGAACTCGACATTGCTTGTCTAAACTATATAAGTAATTTTAGTATAAATTTTAGTATAAAAATAAAATCCTTAATCTGAGTATAGATCATATTTAACAAAAACTGAGTGCTTTCTTTAATGGTACCTTCACGCAAACATAATTTTTATACAGTTTAAAAAAGGTAATTTCTAATCAAAATGTTTAAAATATAACCACTCTGGTTTTAAGATATATAAAATAAGGATAATAGAAATTACCTTCTGCATAACGGTGAGATGATCGTAGTCCGGAGCCATTCGTAACATTATCCTGTGCTCGATGTTCAAAAGGATTTTCTTTTTATCTCTATAATCTCTTATTAAGGTGTGTAAAGTATCGCAGTGTGGAACCCAACCTATTAAACCGCTCTTTGTACTCAGAGGGATCACGACGTATCTTTGGATGGTAAGGTTACGACGGAAAGTGTCCGGGTCCTTTTGTAAAAGTGTATTAACCAGTCCAAACAATTGCATTACTCTCTCGTCTTGTCTTAGATCTTCGTGGCCTTTCAGAAGGAACATGTAATCTTTACCATTGCTTCCTCGAATTATCAGCTTTCGAGGGCGTTGTTTTGACGTTATAACCTAAAAAAATAGAGTCCAGATCATTCTTAGAAATTATTAAACTCAAACTCAAATATATTTTACTGTTAAAATAGCATATACATAGTTCTTGTCAACAAGTAAAATGTATAAAAACTAGGATACTAAGGTCTAATCATTGGAAAAATAAAATAAATGAACATACAAAAAGTTATAAATATACAAGGTGTTTCAAAACAAATGCGAAAAATAAAAAAAACTCTATATGAACATATGTCCTAAAGCTCATAATTTTTCAGATACAGGATGTTAAACTTTTCAGAAAAAAATCTTTGAAATTTGGTACACATTTTCTACGAATCAAGACACAATTTCTTTTTTATTTCTACCAGTGGCGTACGTAATTTGCATTCCATATTTTTGAAGAAAAAAATTTTTTCATTTGGATAGCCTAGACATTTTTACATAAAAATTACCTCGTTTTTCTCATCAGATGTACCGTTTCAAACTTATTTAGCAAAATGTCGGAATGTTTGGAGTTTTGTTAAACAAAAATGATCACTTTGCCAAATGCCCTTCCCGACAAGATAAATTGTGGCCCTGATAACATACCAAACATATTTATTAAAAACTGTATATGTACCTTGGCTGGACCTCTGCAGACTATTTTTAACATGTCTCTTCGTGACTCCACGTTTCCAGATATATAGAAACACAACTATATAACTCCAATTTTTAAATCTGGCGATGCTGAGGATGTTAGAAATTACAGAGGGGTTTCTATTCAGTCAGCTTTATCCAAATTATTTGATAGTTTAGTATATGAGCAACTTAGCTGGGCTTGTGGCGGTCTTGTGCACAATGAGCAGTTTGGGTTCTCTATTGGCAAATCCACCACAATTAATCTTGTTAGGGTTGAGACGGACCTGTTGGGAAGCTTTGGAGAATGGAGTTCAGGTGGATGCAATCTACACTGACTTTTCCAGGGCTTTTGACAGGGTTGTCTTTAAACTATTGCTGGCCAAGCTCGGTGCCCTGGGTTTCTTCTCTTCATCCCTGGTCAGCTGGCTGGAGAGCTTTCTTACAGGCAGGACACAGTGTGTCAAGATCAAGAACCACATTTCCTCCTTAATCCATGTTTCTTCTGGGGTGCCGCAGGGCTCCCATTGTGCCCCACTTCTTTTCAACCTTTTTGTCAATGATATCATTGAACGGGTCAGCAACTGTAATGTAAGCATGTTTGCTGATGACTTAAAATTATACTGGCCGATTGAGCAGGCTGAGGATGTGGTGACCCTTCAGAATAGTCTGAATGCCTTGTGGGATTGGACCATGGTGAATCACTTATTTTTGAATATAAAAAAGTGCTGTTATATCAGTTTCTTTAAGGATATTAATAGGCGTGATACTCATTACAACATAAATGGTGTTGAGTTGGAGCGAGTTCATATCGTCAAGGATCTCGGAATTTTACTCGATGAGAGACTGAATTTTCGTGAGCATATTCTAGGATTGGCCTTAAGGGTATGATGATGCTAGGTTTTATGTTGAGAAATTGTTCTGAGCTTCCTCTTAATGTTATCCGAATCCTTTTCTGTGCTTTAGTTAGGTCTAATCTTGAATATGCTTCTGTTGTGTGGTCTCCCTTTTACCAAGTCCATGCAGATGCAATCGAGAGGGTCCAGAACAAGTTTTTACGCTTTGCTGCGTTCAAGCTTAACATTAATGTGGAGGATTATCACCGCTCCGATATGCTCCAAATATTGAAACTGAATACCCTCAGTGATAGGCGCTTGCTCCATGACCTGTGCTTTGTCTTCAAGATTATTAACGGGCAGACCAACTGCCCAGAGCTCTTATCATTAATAAAACTAAACATCCCCTCTCGAACATTACGCCGGTATAACTAATTCTATGTAAAACACCATGCCACCAATTACGGTATGCATGCGCCTATTGACAGAACTCTTCGGCTTCTTAACGAACATCAAGATGAGCTTGATGTCTTCAATTGCACGCTGCCTGGTTTCAAGAGCGCCATTAAAAAATTGTTGCTTAATAGAAGGTAGATTTATTGTATATTTTTGAGATATGCTCATTGTTTGTACATTGTTCATTTAGTGTTTATTATTGAATTTGATATTGTAAAATGGTTTATCTGTTTATTTTGTAAAATAAATAAAAATAAAATAAAATAAATAAACTTTTTAACCGTAGAAAGACTAAAAAGTTAGGGAGCAGAATAAAGAATTTGAATTTAATCTTCTTATATCAAAAGTCAACAATTAGGGAGATGTTGCGGTACAAAGATGGCGGAAAAATAATGTTTTTATTTGTTTATTTTAAAATGAGTAGAAGGGGTTGAAATAGACTACCCCTATTATTCTTGTTAATTAAATTTAATGAAAAAATTTTGATAGCTTGGTTTATTTAGAAACCATTCTACCTCTTGTATGTTTTTCATAAACTTATAAACATGAAATTAAAAAATAAAAAGTAAAGCATTACGAGACAAAGATATTTATTGTAGAAAAATAATCTAGTTGTCTACTTTTAAACACAGTTTTATTTTGTACTAATGTTAAATTTTTTAACCTATCCTCTATGTTCTTTAAAAAGAACTGATTTATATATTGCAATTCAAATAAAAACACAACGTCCTACGTAAAGCACATTTTTTATAGCAAGTGTTAAAAATGCCTGCCTTGCGTTATAATACATGCATTTATTCTACCCATCATTCAGCCTCTAATACGCTGAAATATGCTAGGATTATTTCTTATAACATCACATGATGCAATTACGCGATTTCTCAGGTCTTCGATATCTTGTACTTGGGTAGTGTAAACAAATTTTTTCAGATATCCCCAGATACAATAATCCAAAAGATTTAAATCTGGGGATCGAGGCGGCCAAAGATGAGGCAAACCTCTTCCTATCCAACGGTTTTCATAAGTAAGATTTAAATACCTTCGCACATTTAAGCTGAAGTGTGCTGGACCACCATCATGCATGTAATACATGTCTCTTCTAATTCTCAGAGGTTAATTTTCTAGTAGAGGAGGCAATTATTCTTGTAGAAAATGAAAATATGACTCACCAGTTAATCTTAGAGGTAGAAAAAAAAGTGGAATTTTCGGTTCGATTATTAAAACAGGCGGGAAGCGAAGAGGAAAAATGAAACACAAACGACTTATTCGACTGCAACAAAACAACTAACTTTTAATGTTCGGTAAACATGAAATTACAAATGTAAAAAAAATACCGACAGAGCTTACAAGTTATAATTACTATCAACAGAGGGCGCGCACATTATTATATTTATATAGTTTTGTTTTGAACCTAATATTTAACACCCCCACTAGGTAAAACTAACAAAATGAAATATCTATTTAAGAAAAATAACAAGACAATGTAAAAACTTGTAATGCTTACGCGCAGGTAAAGCTTTAGTTAAAACGTCAGCTACCATTTCATTTGTTTGTACATATTTAATGCTAACAAGTTTGTCAGCAACAACTTCTCGTATATAATGGTGTCTGACATCTATATGCTTGGTACGTTTATGGTACATGGGATTAGCACTCAACTTTATAGCACTTTGATTGTCACAATAGATTGAAATACAATTGTATGAGCCTTTTATTTCACCTAACAAACTTCGTAAATGAACTGCTTCTTTTGAAGCTTTGGACAAAGCCATTTATTCAGCTTCCGTTGTCGACAGGGCAACAGTCTTCTGTTTATTACTCTCCCAAGAGACAACACAACCTGAATACTGAAAACAGTACCCAGTATATGACCTCCTATCAACTGTGTTACTACCCCAGTCAGCATCAACAAAACCCGATAACAAACCTGAGCCTTTTTTATAAGCAAGACAAATAATTTTAGTTTTACTCAAATACCTTAGAATTCTTGAATTCACTGAATAGGATATGTCGGGTCTAGTCATAACTGCATGGTACATCAATCCACCTATGAGCTGTCTATATGGCAAAGAAGATTCACAATTTTTATCTCCCTTATTTAAACTTAACCCTTTCTCCATAGGCGTATCAATGGTCTTACAATCAAGCATGTTATACTTAGCTAATAATGAGTTAATATAATGAGCCTGATCAAGACTTATAGCACTATTCTTAACATCAATACTTATATTTACTCCCAAAACCTGTTTAGCTTGACCTAAATCTTTCAATTTAAAATTCTTAGATAAATTTTCTTTCAGACTATTTCTATTCTTATCATTTGAAAAAATCACAAAATCATCAACGTACAGTGCAACTATAGTAAGTAAATTTTTGACACTTTTTATAAATACACATGGCTCAAATTTAGACATACTATAACCTAAATTTAACAATACATCCTCAACCTTTTTATACCACACTCGCGAGGATTGTTTCAACCCGTAAATAGCACGTTTTAATATTAAAACTTTATTTTTGCATCCTGGTTTAATAAAACCCTCGGGTTGTCTCATGTAAACAACTTCCTCTAAGTGTCCGTGTAAAAAGGCTGTGGTTACGTCTAAATGACAAATATCTAAACACATGTCTACTGACAAAGCCATTAATAACCTTAATGTCGAATATTTTACAACTGGTGAAAAGGTTTCATAATAATCAATCCCTTCTTTCTGGATGAAGCCCTTTGCCACTAACCGAGCACGATAACTTTTATTATTTTCACAATCACTTTTGATTTTATAAACCCACTTACACTCAACCACAGTGCCGCCTTCAGGATGATCAACAACATCCCAGGAGTCATTCTCTTCCAAGTTGTTTATCTCTTCCTGCATAGTCTTGTGCCATTTTTCTTTGTCGTCTCTTGACATAGCTTCTGTAAAAGTGATGGGAAAATCCAAATTGTTATTTTCTGTACTGGTCAGGTAAGTAACATAGTCTTGAAACTTCTTTTCCTTTCTCTGTCTTCCAGATCTTCTTGCTTCTGCAGCCTGAACTGCAGTGTCATCAAAGGGTTCATCTGATTCTGATTCATCTGGCTCTGGAATGAAATCTGAGTCATTTGAATCGATAATTGAGTTTTCTATGCTTTCATTCTCCAGATTTTCAGAAGAATCTAATCCCCCCACTGCTTCTGGAATCTCAAGAGCTTCTGAGTTTGTTAAATCAGGATTCTGCTCAAACGTCTTGCTTTTGTAGTCTTCATAAACAATAACATCTCTACTAGTTGTTATGTCATTAATATCAGGATTATAAACTCTATATCCCTTGATATTCTCAGAATAACCAAACAAAATGTGTTTCTTGGACTTTCTGTCAAGCTTCAGACGCTTTTCTTTAGGCACGTGCACCATGCATGGACTACCAAAAATTTTAAGCCCAGACAAGTCTGGTTTCTCACCATTCCAAATTTCATAAGGCGTCTTGTCATGAAGACCACTCACTATACAACGGTTTCTTAAATAATTGGCTGTTCTCACCGCTTCTGCCCAGAATGGCTTTTCTAAGCCGGCATCAAATAGGAGACATCTTGCCTTTTCTACGAGAGTCCTGATGTGTCGTTCAGCTAGGCCATTTTGTTCCGGGGTATAAGCGTTGGTCATCTGGTGTAATATTCCTTCACTTTCCAAAAATGCCTGAAACTCATTTGAACAAAATTCTCCACCCTGGTCTGTTCGGAATATTTTTATTTTCCTACTTTTCTGTTTTTCTATCATGGACTTAAATTCTTTAAATTAATTAAACGACTCACTTTTTGACTTCAAAAAATAGACAAAAGACATGCGAGTGTAATCGTCAACTAAAAGTAAAAAATACCTTAATCCTCCAATGGAAACTTGTTCCATGGGTCCACACACATCCCCATGGATAGTATGTACAATATCTGAGCATCGTTTACCTGTATTTGGGAAAGGTAATCTTGTCTGTTTTCCTTCACAACAAACAGTGCAATTGGATTTGTCAAGGTTGACCTGTCTTTTAAGTGTTAGCCCATTAACACAATGTTTCATCTTGTTTAGATGTTTGACTGTTTATGTGCGCTAGTCTCCTATGCCAAGTTTCTGGAGATGCTACCAAAAAACACTTCTCCATTTTGACATCTAGTTTATAAACACCGTCTACCAAACATGCAAAGGCTATCTGAACATCTAAACTATTTACAATTGAACACCCTGTACTGGTAAATAATACTTTGTTGCCTTTTGCGATGATTTCACTCACTGACAGAAGATTGGTGGTTAACTTAGGAACGCACAGAACGTCTTCTACTTGTATTTTGTGAGATTGTCCGCTGCAATTTGTAACAATATCTACAGTTCCAGAGCATGTCACAGGTAAAGTTTTTTCGTTTGCCACTAAAATTTCCTTGACATCAGGGTCTGAATCATTGTAAATCCAATCTTGATTTCGAGTCATATGTCTGCTTGCCCCTGAATCCAGGTAAAAATCATTTTTGCTGTATTTAGAGCTCAAAAATACTGCACTAAATGCGTTTCTCTGCGTCGAACTTGATTTTTCCGGGCACTTAGACATATAATGACCGTTTTTCCTACACTTGTAACAAGTGATATCACTCAAATCTTTCTGTTTTTGTTTACTTTTTTTAATATTTTGATTCTGACATTCATTTCTGTCTAATTTGATATGATGACTAGGCCTGCCATCTCTCGGCTGGGTTTGAAAGTTACGCTTCGAGTTCGAGTAGAATGCCCCTCTGCCGCCTTTACCTTTAGTGTCGCCATCTTCACACATATCTAGCAACTTTGTCTTGATCGAGTTGATAGTTATCTTTATGCCCGAATGCTCAACTGCCATCAACATTGGCGCAAATCGTTCCGGTAGACCAGCTAAAAGCAGTGACCCAATCCATTCTTCGTCAATGTTGAAACCTGTCTTCTTCAACTTCTGCGACGTTTCAACGACGAGGTTCACGTAGTTTTCCATATTTTCGCACGATTCCAATCGTAAGGATATTAATGTACGAAGAAGCCCTATTTTTCATACAAAACCGGTGTCCTCATAGAGATTTTTAATCTTCAACCAAACGTCTTTCGCGGTCGTAGCATCGCTTTCGCGACCAAAACAGTATCGGTTTCACTCCCGCTGATGCAATTTTTTAAACCTTCTAAAACGAAAATGTTCTCTACGGCAAAACACCACTCATCATAGTTCTCGGGGCCAAGTAACTTAGGACAACTGCTCAAATAGTTAATTGACATCTTAACGCGAACTTGTTCACTTTGCTACCGAATAAACTGCGTTTAAAACTTTATTTCCGACTACTTTTACTCTTTACTTTTGTTTCCTGGGCCCATAACCTATTAAAACAGGCGGGAAGCGAAGAGGAAAAATGAAACACAAACGACTTATTCGACTGCAACAAAGGAACTAACTTTTAATGTTCGGTAAACATGAAATTACAAATGTAAAAAAAATACCGACAGAGCTTACAAGTTATAATTACTATCAACAGAGGGCGCGCACATTATTATATTTTAATTTTGTTTTGAACCTAATATTTAACAATGTCTTGGTAAGAGAGCTTGAACCCTCTGTATATGGTAAGCATATAACTGTTGTTAAAACATTATTTTTCTGCCATCTCCCTAATTATTGACTTTTGACCCAACGTTTATAACAAATTGCCCTTTATTTTGAACAAGGAATTTCAAATTCCCTATTCTGCTCCCTAACTGTTTAGTCTTTCTACGGTTGAGAAGTTATTTGGCAAAATGATCATTCGTACATTTTTTATCCATATTTCACAGTGACATTTTGTGAATCTGTCTAATAAAAACTCTCTATATCTTTCTCTGAGGATGTTAAGAATATTTGTGAATGGTGTGATTCAGAAAAACATTTGTGAATGGTGTGATTCAGATCGTGAATGTCTTAATGTCTTTGACTGTAATATTGTAGGTATGAATGGCCGTGATATTTTAACTAAGCAGTATAACAAGTTTCTGAATTTGTTAATTGACAAAAACCCTAAATTTGAGGATCATGTAAGGACGTTGAATGTAAGGCTGGCCAGGGGATGTTATGCAGTTAGAATTGCCTATAGTGAGTTGGGCGAAACGGTAGTCCAAACCGGTGTATTTCTCATTAATTGAAAGCCATCTTATATATGGGATAGCATATTGGGGCATCTTTAGCCAATATATTTTTGTTTCCACCTTTATACTGCAAAAACGGATAATAATTGACATGTTTGTTTCTATTGGGAAAAGTGTGTCTGGTTTATAAGAGGTACAAGGGTGGAAACTTTGGTGCAATTATTGCCCCCTCGAGAGGTACATATAAAACAAGGCAGTGTAACCATCTATCATTGGCAATTCCTAAAAGTAGTTTTACCAAGAACTCTTTAATGTATGAAAGCATTAAGATGTTTATAATCTTCCAACCGAGATAAAAAATGTTGGATCACAAATAGAATTTAAAAAATATGTATCGTATCTACTGAAAATGGTTCTCTAAGTCAGTTTAAACGCTCCCTGAACAAGATTTAATTTAGTTCTTAATTTAAATATGTGTAATGTATTATTATGTCGTGAAAAACATATAAATTAAGATTATTTTTTATAAGGCTGTTTTAAGAATATATTAGTTTTGTTTTTGTATAGAGCTTGCCTATCATTTCAAATAGGTATTGGAATGTCTTAAGGTTAAAATATATAATTTACGTGGAAAGATAAATAAAATAAATAAGTAAATAACAACCTTATCATAATATTATTTGTGAAATGACAGTGTATTGATATTTTTATCATATAAAGACAAACAACCTACTAGGGTTAATTTCCTACTATGGATTGTCAAGCTTTGTCAACGAATACGATGTATTTATGGCAGTGCCGAACTGAGACCTTTAGGGCCTACCGTTCCTGAAAGATTGAATCGAGCCAACTCAATAATAAATTGTATGTTTGGATATATTTATCTTAATGACTTCACTTGTATCAATTTGAACCGTAAGAAGGAGATACTTTTGAAATACTAACAAAATGAGACTAGAAATGAATAATAGAAAGCATACAAATTCTTTTTTGGATCCTAGAGCCTCGGGTCATAAAAATTAATGAATAATTTATTATTACCGACAGGAACTAAAAAATTCTACATACATTTATTTAATATCAAAAATTATATAAACTTAAATTCAAAAACAAAAAAAATATAATGCATATAGAATATGTGGTAAAAATAAAATTTAAAACTACAAAACAGGTAAGAAAATCTATTGTATACATAAGTATCTAGTGAGATTCCTTAAAAATGTATACAAAATCCCCTAAACGACTAGTTTACCTTTCAAAAGGGGAGATTTTTTGGCAAGCGTGTCGATTAGTTCATAATCTAGAAGAAAGCTTCTAAATTGTCCTGTCCCAACAAGAGAGAATAATTTTTAATTTGGAGAATACCACCCTCCAAGCAACTTGTATACATGATAAAGTTATGAAGCACTTTTAAACAATATACAAGTTACTGTATGTTAAGGCATGCAAATTATATCTATGTAGTAACTTAAAACAACAATTAAGATAAATAGGATAAGATTGTTGATTAAAATGTATTGACTGTTTTCTCAACGACTAGAAATGTTTTGTGAAACTTAACAATTCATCTATATATTTAAAACACTACGCCAGATTTTTCAGCAACTTCGTGAGAGAGATTTACTGCATCAATTTACATGATTTTTTTTCAAATGATCGTCTGGTTACCGAGACCTTCCAACGCTATGTTTCGTATTGTTTTATTGCGTATTTTGTCTATGAAACAAATATGGCTTTCTTCAATAACATTTCTGGACAATGTGGTGAATGCACCCTATAGTCTTATAATTCCACTGGACTCATAGCGCCATCTAACGAAAAAGGCAGAACAAGGTCTGCCGAGCCAACTAGTTTTTAATAATAAAGTTAGAAATACAGAGAAATGATATAACTACTTTGTAAACCTCTATTTCAAATTTCTTGAATGCTCATTTTTCATTTAAAATATTAATTTCATCTGTGCATTTCTCTCCAGGAAATAATTCCTTTTTACGTTGACGCATCACATGGATATCTGCTTCAATAAAGATATCATTTTTTTCGAAGCAATTTTTGTCCTCAATAAAAGTACAGTTTCGTTTATTTCATTATACGATTCGTACATTTTATTAATCTCTTTCTTTGAATTTTTAATTATGTGAAATGCTTGATTAAAATCTAGTCTTTTGATATGCAAACAATTTGATGCAGGAGTAAGAATTTCAAATATTTTTAGGTATAAGAATGCAATATTTAAGGTTTCAATTTTATCAAACTTCGTGCCTCAAAGCCCATTTTAGCATCGAAGATGTTGCCACATACTTCAAAAATTATTTGTTCTTGCCATATGAAAATTGACAAACTATATTTAAAGTATTATTTCATTAATAAACCTTAATTTAGAAATAATTAATTAAAAGGGTCCTTTTCCATCCTACCGGTAGGGGCCCACCGGTTTTCGAACCCGTGACCCAGTCCGACGATTTATGGTAATAGAGCATGTTTTAAATTTGAAAAAACAATTGAATATATGTACAGGGTATTAGAAAAACCATGCCATAAGAGGCAGTGTGTTAGAGAGAGACGAAAAACGGTCTATTACATAGTGGAGCTCCTTTACGGCATTTACTTAACTAAAAATTTCAGTTTGTCCTTATAATGAATACTTACTTCTAGAGATCTCTGGAAATATGCAATTCGAACAACGGGCTGACCTGGAGCGTAACTCCCAGGAACCGCTAGTTCCAAGTCTTGGCACTTCAACAAGTTTGGCGACACATAGTGCAACTCTAAAGATGTCAGTTGCGGTAACTGTCGCGAAATTCTCCTAAATACGTGGTAATATAGATCCCACGCTTGGTTCAAATCCCTTATATTACCTAGAAAACAATTTGAGTAAAAAAAATGCACAACTCGTTAGTTAGCATAACGCTTAACTAACCGGATGACCGATATCTCTGACACCACTCGTGAGCTTCGGCAAGATCTCGACCGTAGGCTTGCGTAAAACTGGTTTCCTTTAAAGTTTGAGGACCTCTTTGCATCATCTGGTGTAGGGGTTCTAAAATACGAAGCATCCCTTCCACGTTTCTTTCACCAAAGAAAAGTCTGAAAGTAAATCTTATTTTATGGTTGGCTGTCAATTAACATTTATTACATGAGTATCTTTTTTTGTGATAAACCGATAGTCGATGAAAGCATCGTACAAGTAGCTCTTATGAAATATACACTAGAGAATGATTCCAAATGGTACAAATTCGCAAACAATTACAAATAAATCAAGTTACAAGTGAAATAACCCTGAAAAATACGTGAAAAAAGAATTATAAAGAATAAGAAATACTACAAATTTCAGATGTATACAAAGAGAAGACATCACAATTCCAATCGTTTTAGCTGTCTTTATAGCTGCAAAGTGCTGAGTCTGAAAATTTCATATTCTCATATTAAGTGACGATGGTATAGCCAAAAGCAGTGTTATCGTGTGGGTTATACGATTTATCAACGACAAACTTTTAAGTATGTTTTTCTTTTATTACGTGTAATTTTATTCTCCGGATAAAATCCGGAAGATGAATTAGATAGATCTATGATATTTTCATAAGAAAAAAGAGGATAAACATATAAATACCAGCAGTTGCAAAAATCTTTGAGCAATGTCATTTCAAAGTCAGATTGACAAGTCAGTGACAAAATAAGTAATAGAAAATAATTTTCGGGTTTTTTGCATCCACAAGCGAAAAAAATAGTATTAAATCTAATAAAATATTACGAAAATGAAAATTCACCAGCCAATATCCAGGAGACAGTAGCAAAAGCTCTGGGAATCGGTATAAGGACTGTGCAGAAAATTGTGCATGAAAAAAAGCATAATTTACTACCGAAGAAGATTAAGAAATGTACACGAAAAAAGCCAAAGACAGAAGACTTAAGTGACATCGTAAAAATGAATGTCGTTATGCAATTTACGATTTATACACATCAAAAACTAATATAACCCTTCAAGTTTTAAAAGAAGCTTAAAAAAATCGGGTCATATTGGAAATTGGACTAAAATCGTTGTCAAAATTAATAAAAATGTTGGATTTTCGATATAAAAAGGACCGTAATCGAAAATTTTTATGCGAGTTGCCACATATAGCAAGTCAGCGTATCCAGTTTTTAAAGAAATGCACGGAAAATGTTAATTCAAAATTTAGAAAGTGGTATTTTTAGACGAGACTTGGATATTTTCTAATGGAAGTGGTTCGAAATCTTGGCAGGACGAGTCTGTAAAAAGTGTCAAGAGAAAAAAGGGATGTGGGACGGGAAAACGGTTCATCATTTTGCATGCCAGGTTCTTCAATACGATTTCTTCCAGGTGCAAGTTTAATGTTTTCTTCAGCATCCAAAAGTATGGACTACCATGATAATATGAATTGTGAACTTTTTTAAAAGAACAACTGATTCTAAATTTAGATGCTCCATCTTTAATCATTCTGGACAATGCATCTTATCATTCAAGAATCTTAAATAAACAACTACTTCATCCTGGAAGAAGTGATATTTATGACTGGCTAATAAAACAAAAACAAAATCCTTTACCCAATATGCTGAAACTAGAACTTCTTTTAATGGCAAAATCTATTAAAAAACCAACAATATATGTCGTAGATGAAATATTACGGGACAATGGACATGAGGTTTTACGACTGCTGCCATACCATTGCCAGTTTAAGGCAATAGAATTAATATGAGCTGAGGCAAAATCATCTACGAAAAACACGTGAACGATGGTCTTACATCAGATGAAGTGCAAATTGTTTGGCAAGATTCATTAAATTATGTTACGCCGGAGTACTGGAAGAAATCTGTGGAACATACGGAGAAATTAATATGGGGTTGGTGGAATCGAGAACGAGTTCTAGATGTCGAAATAGCACCAATGATCATTGCGCCATTTGAGGACGACAGACAGAAGATGAGGACTTTTTAAGTGATGATACTTTTTAGTCTATAATATTAAAAAGTTTTATATTAGTCTTT